>BMAO01028222.1:0-11783 GCA_019973975.1 Trichonephila clavata | reverse complement strand
TAATGATGAAAATTCTCATTCACTATTCTCTTCCTGAGAAGCTGTATAGTTTAACTGTTTAATTGAATACAAAATTAAAATAGATGTACGTACACATAATACTAAAAATCTAAAATAAATGTATTTATTATAGCTAAAATCGTTTAATACGAAATTAGCAATACGTAACTGAACGAAGTACAACATTTTTCTTTTTACTGTCATCTGTATTGAGATTGATTGGCAGTTGCTTTTTTATGTAGCTGATGTTTTGTTGCGTTCATTAATTAATATGACAACAGGATCATTGTTACGCTAATAAATTAAAAGTAATGTACCTTATAAGTTTATCTTATTCGATATCATCATAGAGATTTATGATGCAGTTTTAAGCTGGTATAGTTGGATCTTTGCATGGAGCAAACGAATTACTTCATCATTTGAATGCTCATTTTTTTATATTTTTTTTATTTCTAATGGGCTGCGGAATGGTGTTTTTCCATTGCAGACCTAGTACATTCCCCTGAAGCTCGTATCTCTTTTTAGTGCGGCACCCTATAGGCGATACCAATTGCCGCAGGTAATTTTGACGCTCAGTTTTCTCCCCAGAGGGAGACATCTGAGCTCTAGTGATGCGAAGCCGTTTTTTTGGATTTTAATTTTGCCGAGAACACCCAAGCCAAACAGACACTCAAGGGGGGCTTTACATGCCACATAATGATGCGGCATGGCCACCGTTGATTTTGTGCATCATGAAAAATCCACTGACTTGGGCCGGAGTCGAACCCCCAACCTTAGGCATACAAGGCTAGCGAAAAACATCTACACCATCTAGCCGGCATGTTCATTATTAATATTAAAAAAAGATATACATTAAATGAATACAATTTAAGCGGATCAATTATTTGAGAGAGTAGTTATACTTTGATTCTTCAATCTTTAAACGCATTATAAATAACACTAAGTGAATACTTAAGAGTATTTGAAGTCTACTCTTTATTTATTTATCCTTATCTTTATGCAATAAAGTAGAACATCGTTTATCCGAATGTTTATTATCCGGTGCGTCAAATATCCGGACACGTTTTCGAACAGTGTAATGCTCAACAGTTGTTTCGCGCGAGGCCAAAAGTGAGGGTAAACCCCAAGGTTAGGTATATTTGGGGAATTTCAGTTGTGGGATTTGGTAAAAATCTGCGCAAAATGTTAGGAAAAAGACTTCATTCCCAAAGTCAAGAAACTTCGCGAATGTGAAGGGAAAACAGGCAAAGTTTTGTTGATTCTCAATAATGTTCCCTGTCACCCACCTGTCGAAATTCTCAATGCAATTAATTGATGACGACTTCAGCATGATGCATTTTCCAGCAATCAGAGTGCTGTCCTTCTCAACTACTGCTGCTCAAGAGAATCAGAGACCTTGCAGCGAAAAAACGAAGGTGTACAACGGTACAGCGAAAAATAAGTGATTATTTTCCACAATAAAGGTAAAACGGCGACATATTGCACCTATTTTGCTTTTTTTTTCAAGCACGTTTCCCGCATGTGATGAATTTCAATATTCGTATAGTGTTCGGTATCACATACTGCATGGATCATATTCGGTTTCCGGTTATCCGAACAATCGTGTATCCGAATGGTGTCCGGTCCCAATGGATTCGGATAAACGACGTTCTACTGTAGATAAAAATATTTATCAAATTACTAAAATAAATCGCCTTTTTTTGTATTAAAAAGGTAATCGAATAATAAGTTTGTTAACTGTTCTTCAGTTCACACAAGAACATGCACTAAAAAGATTTAATCTTTATTTAGATAAAGATAGTGTTTTGGTTTTTTTAAAGAAAATAACCAGCCAGTTGAAGAAGTTTCAGAATATAAGAATAAATTTAAGAATACTTGTACAGTTTTTAGTAATTCGTGAGAATTATGTGTAAGGATAAAAAAAGATCTTATTAAATTCTTCGAAATTCTTTTTTTTTTTAAATGTTTCTTACATTTGAGCTGAAGAAAAATGATTACTACAGTAGTATATATATATATATATATAGCTGTGAACTTTAATTAGAATTTTGTAGTCTACTACCCTTTGCATATTATCTATGTTAGATATGTAGTATCATAATTAAAGACTACTCAAATAATAAATCACTTATTTATTATTTTTAAGAAAAATCCACAATTAATAATAACTTTAAGAAAATAAATATCATGATAATCAGAATTCAATTATGACGACGGAATACTAACTGATATCACGAGGGAAATAACACGTACAATAAACTAACATTTAAATCTAAGCACAAAAGTTACAGACTGAAATCTTCTTCAGAAGGAACCTGGAACGAGTAGAATTTATGACGTGCTATAATCTAGGATATCTTCAATAATTCTGATCTGCCTTAAGAATCTTTTTCAATAATCTTCAAATTTCACTTCATTAAGCTAGACGGTTAAAAACACTTCTTGACAACCAGTAGTTTACTTTTTAACACGGAGTTCTACTTATCAACGCTTAGTATCTCTTTCTTCATTTCTCCTTTTATATCTCTTCGAATCGTAAACACGAAACTATTTATTTAATAAGTCACACTTCAGCTCTCAGTGGGATGTCAAAATAAATACAATTTAAAAGTTATAAAAAGTTAGTGAAACGCGAAGCACGTCAAATTTAAATGTGTATTGTTAAAAAAAGTTCTTAAGAAAAAAATTGAAGAAAAGCTGTATTGTACCCTAAATTTATTCAATGGCATTTTATACTCTTCGAACATTAGTATTTGTTACTGTATTTAAAAGAAACACAGAACACACACAAAATAAGGTCAAATTTTCTCACACAAGAATTCTAAATTTCAAAAATACTATCAGAAATCATCTGATGGCAACACATCAATATTCACATACTACTATTGTTTCATCAGTTCGATACTTGTGTAAATAAAAATTTAGTACTTTTCAATGATTCATTCAGTTTACTCGAAATTTCTTTTGCATTCAAAATATTCTTTGACAATTCATATTTTACTTGAAATTTATATTTTAAGTTAACGCTTTTTTTTGTTCAAAATAAAGATGCATACATTTTATTATTATTATTTATTTAAATATTTCGTTACCCAATATTTAATTTTGACTGGTTTTTTTCGGCAGGCGAAACTGCATCACAAAAACTAAAATAATTTTTCTCTCTATTAAAACTTCAAAATGCAGTCACTCATTTTGTATTTTTTCGAATAAAAAGTTTATGCTGGGCCTTTTTTTGAAAAACTTTAAATTCAAGCAGCAATTTAAATATTCATGATTAATCGGAAAAAAACAATTCAATAGATCCAAAGTTATACAAATTCTTTTGAAAAATTCTTTATTTAAAATTTAAACTCTTATAAAAAGCTTTGTTGATGGATTTCATAGAAATTTTGTTGAAAGTAGAGGTATTTTAATATTTCATGACTGATTTCCCTTAAACTGTTAATGTGAATTGAAGTTTGAAGAAAAAATAAAGACATACTTTTCCACCAATTTGAACTATCTTTTGAGAAAAATAACTAACAAACAATTAAGAAAAGATTTTTTATTTTTAAAATTAGTGGAATGCTTTTTATGGAAATGTTTGTTATTTTTACAATGAATGAAATGACTTATTAATGTTTAACTCAAAATAAATGTTGTAACTTCTGTATTTCTTACAAGTAATGTAATTGTTGTAACAATTTTTACTTAATAACTACCAGTAAAATAGCGTATTTGTATTAAAGAAAAATCCAAAAAAAGGGAAGATTATTAATTAAGAACGACTTTTTTTTGTACTTATGCAATACAATAAAAAACATTTTTCAATTGAATGCAACATAAATCCAATCTGTGCTCGAAGAAAACTACCTAATGGACGAAATTCCTTTTCCTAAAATTTACTTTGAATGCAATCTTAAGCTTAATACGAAAGCTAAATATCATGCAGACCTAAAAAATAGAAACAAAAAACAAAGAACAAGTGCTTTGACTATATATCATAGAAGTAAAAGGAGGTAAAAAATGCCTGTACAAATTACATAAATCTCTCATTTTTTTCCTCGCTTGCAGTTTTAAAAATAATTAAGAACAATCACACTCGATGGTAATTAAATTTGACCGAAAAAAAGTGAAACGAAAAATAATCCGAGGTAGTAAAGAAGTTAATTTAAGTTTTCCAATTAAATAAAAGGAATTTCAGTTACGATATACATCAAAGCAAGAATCGGCTTTTTTTTCGAAAATAAGTCTCAATTCTTATAAGAAAGAATAACAACAATAAAAAAGGACGGAAGGTAATTTAATCGAGAAAGCAACTAAAGATAAAGCGAAGTCATTGTAATTAAACTTCTTGCGCTTTATATGAGACTCGAGTTTATAATTGAAACTTTGAGGGAAGAGGCCGCAAATGTTTCGAATTAAGGAGATAAAGTGTTTCCACGTAGAAAAACAATGCGAAATAAACCGCCGGACCTTGTGATTAAGACTCTGTTAAGGTGTTTTTTTAAAAGCGCAAAAAGAAACTTGTGGTGATGAACTCGCAATTATAAGCGACTTAAAGTTTATTGATTCTGATTAGCTTTAACATTTCAGAACGTCCATTTATTATAAAGGCAATTAAAACGCAAAATACAAGCTGGAGAGAAAATAAAAATCAAGATTGGGAGACTGAAAGATGGAAAAAACTGCAGAGAGAAAATTGAAAAGAATTCAGCATTAAAAAACATTCATTAAAATAGTTTGATTGGATTTGCTTGATGGATTTAGTGCTGTGTAACAAAGCGAGATCTGTTTACAATGCTTATGTTGTTTTGAACTAATACCGAGCGATTAGTGCTGGTATTTAATTTTCAAAATTTGTATATTACGTAAACTGTAATTACTTGGTCATTCATGATCATAGCTTAATTTCAATTTGAATTTCACTGAAGAATCGAAATAATGGGGACATTGATCCTCAAGTTCAGCTGAGTTTTAAATTCTCCACATGGTGGGGTTGGGGAGTTAGGGTAGTGTGTGGTGAATTAGTGTGTGTTTATTAACATCGCACAAAAAGCAACATGAGGGTTATTGGCGACGAAACTCGTCGTTTTGACCTACGGTCAATTAACCATGGGTGACACCTCAGTTGGCACCTCTTCCCTCCTTTCTAAATTACTATATCATATTCATGGGAAGATTTTGCATGCTTCAGTCCATCTTTACGACGCACAGTGGTCAGTTTTCCGATCTGGCGCACGGAAATTATTTTATTGCTTTGAAGTTTCACAATTATATCTAATGATCAAAAACCGTAGTAATTGATGTAAATTGGTTATTCTCTTTTGTTTTTTTTACCAAGAAATAAGGTGAATAGGGTCTTAACTAATTTATGTTAAGTTTGATTTTGATCAAGAATAAACGATTGCTGAGGGGAACTAGTTTTTAAACAAGATCTAAGGATATTAACAGAAGCAGTAATTTGATACATGGGAGAATAAATACAAGAAATAGAACGGCATAATAAAAAAATTAAATTTTAACATATTGAACAAATACAATCAAATATAACAGTGCACATATATAGAATAAAGGTTAATACGTAGTGTTTAAAAGGACTCGATTCCTAATTCACATGCGTTATCACTGGATAAATTATAAAGAGAGTTGAATTTAGCAGGAAGTAACATGAATCGAGACCCGGATCTGTGTCTCAGTTCAAATATCACAAGCCGTTAGACTCGCAAATTCACCGTTATAGAAATAAAATTAGGTTTAAATAAATGTTAATCGCTAACGAATGTCTTTCAGCTTGATACAATACATATGTTACCGTTAAAGTGTGTGTATATAATTCAGTTATTTCATAGAATAACTAGGTATTTCATAAAATAACTAGACAAGTTAGTTAAAGCGTATAAAACTATTGAATTCTACTATTTAACACAAGGTATTCTATACAATAACTATTACTTGATTGTTGAAGTATAAAATACGGTACTCAAAAGTTCTTTAAACTGGTTCTATCTGCTTTTAGTGAGTTTTGAACCGCTTATAACTGCTTTGCAATGATGTGTTTGTGCGCACTCTTCATTTCGTTGCATTTAAATTTCGAATTTAGGTGGTGTATTTATGTTAGCGTTTTACATTTTGGATCATTAACAAATATTTTTGCAACCGGTTTTCAAGCAATGACTTCTGCAATAATGGAAGACTAACCTGTAAATAAGAAAGATTCAACGCGAGAGCCTTTATTAAATAAGTGTGAGGCAAAGCAAAAATTAATTTACTGACTCTTTAAAAATTATTAACTTTGATAGCAGAAGTAAAAAGTGCTATAACAGCACAGAAAATTTAATCATCCGCAATAGAGATAAAATGTATTTTTCGAAACGTTTTAGCTATTTATGATCAATTAATTTATAAAATAACTTCCAAATTGTTTATTTTTCACTTTAATGGTCTATGATTAATTATTTTATTGAATAACTAGGTAAAGCATGAAGTCTAATACATACTTTAACTGACTAGTCTAGTTATTTCATAAAATACCTAGTTATTCTATTCAATAACTGAATTAGATACTTTAACGGTAACATATATAACAGGGTGCATCAATACAGTGGTTACAAACTTCCAGGACAGATAGAGTACATGTAGACAATGTGGGAAATCACGTAGCAATGCATGATCGGAAACGCTTTTCTGGCGCGGTAGTGGCGACACAAAGCAGAAGAAAGACCGGACGCGAATATGAGGAGAAAACGTGTTTATTATTCCTAGTACTGCAAAAATAGTGGTAAGGTTTTGGCCGATGGTACGCTATCGACGGCGATATGCAAACCGAAGCGTTGAAGGTTCAATGCATTGATTGGCTCGATCGTCAGACCTCACTTGCCTTGATTACTTCTTATGGGGGTACGTGAAGTCACTGGTGTATGAAACTCCAGTGCTGAGGATCTTGTGCACACATCGCGACAGCTGTTGGAATCCTGGAAACCCCTAGTATTTTCGATAATCTTTGGTTTTCAATGCTCCGGGCTTAAAGGATGAAGGTCGTAATTTGGAACACCTACTATGAAAACGATCATTGTCTCCTTAATGTTCTTTTTTTAGTTGTTTTCATGTCCTCGGGATAAGAAGCCTGTTTTCTCCTCTTGTCCTGTCTTTCTTGTGTTTTTTGTAGTCACTACCACGTTAGGAAAGCGTTACTGACCATGCTTTCCTGGGTGATTTCCCATCGTTTAGGTGTCCTTCATCTGTCTTGAAAGTTTGTAGCCGTTGTACTGATACACACTGTATATGTGCGATTGATATACATTTTGCAGTACCATAAAAATATATAGCTTTAAAAATTAAATTTCATTGATTTCAATTTTTGATCTAAATTAAAATACACTGCTGGCCACCGTAAATCCAACACCAAGAAAGACAAGAGATAGCACAACAAAATTTATTTTGTAGATAACATTTTGACCAAGTATCAAATGATAAAATTTATAGACTTCTGTGAAGTGTGGTTCCTGCCAGAATCAGTAGCCAGAGTAGCCGCCATTGTTGGAGATCACCGCTGCCACACGCCTCGGCATTGATTCGAAGAGACTTTGTATGTGTTCTTGGGGTACAGCAGACCAAGCAGCTTCCACACGTTGCAAAGTTGATCTGGTGTGGCAGCTGGGGGTGTAATCTGGGTCAATCGGTGAACAACCATAGGCCACATGTTTTCTATCGGCGAAACAACCGGAGAGCGAGCAGGCCAGGGAAGCAATTCAAACTGGTGATCGATGAAGAACCTTTGGACAATCAATGCGTGCCACGTGGGGTCGCGCATTATCCTGTTGAAATATGGCTGTGGCCAAACCCTGAAGTTAAGGAAGAAAAACTGGCTCCAACACCTCGGGGATGTAGCGCTGGCTGATTAAAGTACCGGCAATGCGTACTAAAGGAGTGCGAGAGTAATATCCAATACCGCCCCATACCATAATACCCTGTGCAAGACCAGTGTGGCTGTGCATACCGCAGCTGTTCAGCATCCTCTCTCCACGGTGTCTCCAGACTCGAAACCGACCATCGTGGTGTTGCAGACAGATGCATGACTCGTCAGTAAAGACAACTTCATTCCATTCTGCCACCCACATCCTTCTTTCATCGCACCATTGGCGGCGGAGACGTCTGTGGTTATGCGTCAAGGGTAGACCAAGCAATGGACGTCTTGTGGACAGACCCCTCTGCTGTAAACGGCGTCGAATGGTACGCGCAGATATTGAATGATGCGTTACAGACTCAATGTGCTGTGCTATGGTTCGTGATGTGACTGAGCGATTCGTCACTGCCATGCGCACAATTTGCCTGTCCTCACGTGAAGTGGCGCACTGAGGTGGATGCAATCGACCACGTCGGTCCGTCGTACCCTCCTGCATCCAACGGTCACATATCCGCATTACAGTTGTTTGGTTTCGCCCAACACGACTACCGATTTCCCTGAAAGATAAGCCACAATCTCGGTAGGCCGCTATCCTTCCTCTGTCGAACTCGGATACTTGATCAAAAGCTGATCGCTGTTTTCTACGAGACATAGCAGACCGGTTTTTGAAAAAACCACAATTGCCGAACTTGAAATCGTCGAAATCTCCAAGCCTTAAACAGCGCTTTGAGGTGGCGTCACAGGCGTGCGTGATGTGTGTCTGCGCTAAAATTCTAATCATTTGTATATCTCACTTCCGCTAATGCATGTTGTAAATTTCATGTCATTTGCGTGCTTCCTTCAGGGTGTTGCATTTACCGTGGCCAGTAGTGTAATATAAAAATCCATAACAGGATAAAAATTATAAGGTTTCAAAATATTTGTTTTTAAAATCTTTTTTTAGATTCTCTGCTTTGTAAAATTTCATCAAAAGTATGTTTTATTTGCCTATGTTCATGTTTTAATTTGAATTAATTGTGTGTGAATATTTCCCTAGGTTTACTAGATACTGCATTTTCGAGATGTAAGAGAATTTTTAAGATATTACATTTCTTGAAGTAGTATATTTCAAAAGTTCTTGAGTAATGTATCGCAATGGGGAATAAACTTAGTGTGGGACTACTCCCTTTTCAAGTAATATCACTCAACAGAAAAAGTTCCGGAAGCTTTCATTCTAAATATTGTACCGTGACAAGTTCCTAAATTAGTTTGTTTATTTCTACAAATGGAAAAGTTAGAGTTAAGACTAAAAAAAATTTCTGATGTAATTTTTTTTGAAATTTAATTTTCCCTTTTAAGATCTTGTTAGTTTGTGAATTTTGTTTGTTCATCTTTAACTGTCCTTTCTGAAATGTCTCAAGAGACATTTACAAACCGGTTAAAATCTCAAGTTGGAAATTTTAATCCACATGCACAAGGAAGCATACTTAACATGAATTCGGAGACGGATGAATTATTTTAGAGATACCATTTATATACTTGAAATCTTTAATGATTGGGGCGCACTTTCATTTAAAAAAACTTTTCGTTCTTTCTTAAGAGACAACGATAGCCGAATTTTTCTGCCCAGTAAATTAGAGTACCGGTACTATCCAAAAGATCCTCCCTTTAAAGGTCTGTTTTACACGAATTTTATCGAATCTCAAAGTCCTCTCGTTGTTGTGGAAGTTTGAAGAGAGGAGTGCAAGCTCAGGGATCATACGTGTATCTGGTGAAAGCCTGGTGCATGGCATCACCCTTCCTTAATCAGGAAAAAAGAATTATTACGATGGTGCAGGCGTAATATTGTGGGAATGCATTATGGTTGACGGTCGGACACTGCTGTACGTGCTTGACAAAGGCTACTTGACTGATATAAGGAGATCTTAGAGCCGTATCTTCGACTTTTCAAGGGTGCAGTTGTGATACCTGTCGGTACCTGCTTGCCTCTGAAACCCTTTGTCTACCCGCAAACCTGGCTAAGTGAGTGGGAGAAACTGAATGATCAACATACATGGATTTCAATCTAATTAATTGATTGTTACCAAAATATCAATCAGACACAATAACAATCTAATTAACACAGGCGATCAAATAGTAGAGCGTGGAGGTGAAATTCATTAACACGGGGATAATACTACGGACCCTCAACTGAATCTAGGATAGCTTAAATACGCTCAATATAAACTACGTTGCACACTAATAAGCTACTTTCTAATTAAACAAGCTCACGATACCTGTACTTTTTATACTGTGGATCCTACACTGGAATCTTGTAGGATATCTTTATGGGGCTTAGATTAATATCGTCGAATCCACTCTCCGTCAACCTTTTTCCTGTACAACTCCAAGACCTCTTAATAATTCCACGATCCTTCAATACTCAACTCACAAACTAACTGGCAAACTCTTTGCTAACACCTACTCGCCAACTTTCAAACTCGAGAAAACAGAATTTATATAATATACTTCATTTACATAATCACGCCTTCTTGATCGCCGAAAGTTGATTGAATTAAAATATTTTTCCCCAGAAGAGTCCCCAAGGTATTAATATAGTCGCGGATAGATCCGTCTTGCAGTTAGGATTGATACCATGTTTATAGATAACATAGCTGTTCCATATAAGGTTCAGCTGATCGACGATTACCTTGAAAGTGAAAATATTTGCTGCATGTCTTGGTTAGCCAGATCTCTTGACCGTAATCCTATAGAGCAAAGCCGGAATGCTGTCGGGAAAGCCATCCTTCTCAGAGAAATCTCACGCAGCTAAAAACTGAATTGTTTGAAGAGTGGATGGACTGCAAATGAACCTCAACTGTCTAATGTGCCGTCTCGCCGAAACGGAAGCTTTGAGAATCATATGATTTCCATTAGTTAATTCCGTGATTGGACAGAATAAGTAGCTGATGCAATATTGCATCATCTTACTTTGAAATGTGCCAACGTGGTAGGTTTAGAGGAGATAAAGTTGGGGTTAAAAGGTTATTCCCCTTTAGGCGGGTAAATTAAAATAGTTAACTATTACGTCTATGTCTTGGAGGATCCAAGAGCATCATAAATTATATAAAATCCCTAGAAAGAAAATTTAAAAGGAGAATTATTACATTTATATGTATATATAATTTCATGGATGTGATCTAAAAGCTAGGCCATATACTTTTTCTCGGAATTTTTTACAAGTTTTATGTAAAGGACTGCTGCTTCTTTCATGTATAACTAAAAATAATTTTTTATATTCTGTGCTAGCACATTTTAAGGATGATTAAGCGTAGTAGAATGTATTAGAAAACGGATCATTACTCTCTAAAGAAAATATCTTTTTCTTCAAAGAAATGATTAAGACTCTTGATTCCTCTTTTTTACTCAAGAGCATAAAGAAGAGAAAAAGCATAGGGGCAAAAATAATATTTTACATCTTGTACATCTTAGACACGCGTCTTCAATTAATTTGGAGAAACAACGCCGTTCGGGTTTATATTTTTAAAACCTTTTTCCGAGTTTCTCGCGTTCGAAAATGAGAGGAATTAATTGCTCACCGTTATCTTCCTTTTTCTTTATTTGGGAAGAAGAAAAACTGGCAGTAATTACTTTTTTCGGCTTTAACACAAAAGAGGTTGGACCAAGTCGAGTGTCTTGGATATCTAATAGCTCCAGGAAAATTCAAAATTTAGCTAGTTTCGCAGGAAGGTGATGAAGCTAAAATTTTCTAACTTTCTATTTTAATTTTTATAATATTTTTTCCTAAATTTTTGTAAGAGATAAAAAAAAGCAGTTTAGTTTATCATATTTCTAAATCTTTATCTTTTTCTTTGGAGTAAATTTTTTTGAAAAATGCTAGTAATTTTTAAATTGAAATTTTGTGATATATATATTT
>BMAO01028221.1:0-32270 GCA_019973975.1 Trichonephila clavata | reverse complement strand
GTAATAAAAATAATAGTCCAGCACCATATATGTAGAGGAAAATCAGGCTCTGTGTCCCTGTAGCGCAATGGATAACGCGTTGCACATCTAATCAAAAGGCCGTGAGTTTGAATCCCACCTGGATGACCTAATTTTTGAGGATGTGATTTTTTTTACTCTATTATTTTTTAGAATTATTAAATTTAATTGATGAATAAATAGTAAACAAACAAAAACAAATACCCCAACACCATGTGTAGAAAGGAAAAGGGATAATTACAAGGAAAATCGCTTTCTATTTTACAAGCTTTTATTTAACTTACAATGTATGTTTGTATATAATTTGTCGGTTTGGAATCTTGCAACTCAATTTTGAAGTTGATATCTTCAACCCATTGAGCTGAAATTTTGTATACACGTTTTGTTTGGTTGACAATGCTTGTTTTGACCATTTATATTCAGATATTGCAATTAATTATAAAGATATTAATTAAAAACGTTAAGAAGCTAGTTTTGAGCGCCAACTTCGATATGTCTGCATTGTTGTAATAATGTTATTGCTACAACAATGACAAAAGTTGGCGTCAAAAATCAGTTTTCAGCCAAGCTGGAATTTCATAACGTTGCGCTATAGACTACATTAATTAACTTTGTCTAAAAAATAATTACATTGCTACAACGTAAAAATAATCTAATTTCTACACAACGTATACAATTTTCTTACAAATTTCTATCTATTTTCTTGGATTTCAATTCAAAACAAAAAAAAGTAGAGCTGTTTTTCAAGTAGATTGGTACATTGTATACCTTTCTCAACGCTGAAAAGTTAAACTGAGACGGAGTATCGTAGAAATTCTTTAAAAAATTCATCTAACTTTAATCTATGAAACTCAAACAAAAAATAGTTACAGAATCGGAAAGATCATTTATTTCGTACCGGTCCGGTATAATGTTTTTTACAAAATAATAATATTTGTATTTCTTACGATTTTTTAAATGAGTCAAAATAGATGCGTTTTTATGAAAATAATGTCTAAATTGTTGCGCATGAATTTTTTTTTTTTTTTTTGCTTAAATGAATCGACATTCCGTACTAAAACAGCTCATGCTTTGCTCATTCAAAATCAGTCATTTAAAAAAAAAATTCCGAAAACTTTTTCATTACGATTTTTCAAAAAATACTCAAAATTTTAATTAAACATTTAACAACTTCGTCATTTATGAAGATAATCTCATAAGACTTTTTTTTCGTTTGTAGAACATTATTACCCAAGATCTGTACGAAGAATAAAAAAGTTGCTTAAAAATTACGGACTTAAGAAAAAAATTGTGTTTTTTCGTCTAATACCCTTTTTGCGAGAATTCATTTAGCTAGACTGTTCAAAAATAATCGGCAAACACCTAGCAACAATGATGCGTTGAATGAGATGAATAGACTGAGAAACCTGTCCAGTGATAACTAATAAGTAAAAAATAAATTAAAAGCAAAAAAAACCTTTTTAAAAACAATATTTTATTTAAATGCCCTAAAAAGAATAAACTAAACTTTTTCTTTAAAAAAATTTTTACTATTAACTTATGACGTCATTTCACAATCTATACAAATAAATAAAATTGAAGTGTCTGTTTGTAATTTCAAATTAGCAGCTTTTTACTAAATGCATTTAAAGGTATATACGGTACTTATATCAAAAAATCAATTTTTAAAATTTTTGTCTGTCTGTTCCGGCTAATCTCTGAAACGGCTGGTGCGATTTAAAAAATTCTTTCACCAATGGAAAGCTACATTATCAGCGAGTAACATAAGGTATATTTTATCTCCATATTCCTACGAAACGGGAACTATACGGGTAAAACCGTGGGACGTTGCTTACTCCCCCACCAAGTTGGCGCAAAATAATGCATTTGGTCAATAATGGAAATTTTAATAAAATTTTTCTCACATTTGTAACAAATAACTGAACCATGGTGTAATTTAGCATCTTTACAAAAAGCAATTTTTTAAATAGTTTTTTATTAATCGTTTATTACGTTACGTTTGTTAAATGTCAAACTCAAACTTTGAGAAATATCGCCAAGTTGGCTAAGAAGTTCCCTATTCCGACAATTCCAGATATTTTAATGCAAATTTTCTCCCACTTTTTAAAGAGGGAAACGAAATAAAGTTTTAGCGAATTGCGCGCGTGATATTGAAAATTCTATGGTAATATTTATTGACAGTTTCATAAAAAGTTTTGATTTATCGAATATTTATTACTTTGAATTTTTTTAACCTAATTATACAATATTCATATTTTGCACAAATTTTTCACTTATACTGAACCTAGATATTTTACATGGAGGCATTACTTTGAAGATATACTAGATATTACTATGGAGGAAGCCGTACAATGTCACTCAACGAATAAAATTAGGGAGCTTTACACAATACTTATTTCATCTTCGGTCTTTCTAATCCTCAAACCTTTTGGAATAAGTACAAAGACTACATGGTAGAAGATATTTTGTGACGATTGCAGCAAGTACAAGCAAATATGCCTTTCAATGAACACATCTACAACGAAACGCGATAAAGGTTTTCAGAATGGTTGGGAAGAAGCTACATGATTTTGGAATGATTAGTTCTAGACGTGTCGACGGAAATAGCTTCGATAATGAAATTGCTTGAGAATTAAACTACGATTTTATAGCATTGCAACAACAAGTAACAGAATTTATCTCTCAATTAACTCCAGAACAAAGTCACGTTTTCCAACAAGTGTTACGCTAAATAGAATCCGGCAGTGGTGCACTCTTTTTCTCGACGCCCCTGGAGGGACCGGAAAAACGTTTTTGCTAAACTTATTATTAATGACCATCAAAAAAACCTAGAAGATAGCAGTTGCTATGGCTTCTTCTGGTATAGCCGCGATTTTACTGACCAACGGTCGCACTGCACATTCCGTTTTAAAATTATCGCTTAATCTTGCATTTGAAGATTCACTTATCTGAAATTTCAGAAAAAATAGCTCTCAAGGCAGGGTGCGTCCCCAATGTTAGTTCGGGAAGAGAGTACGATGTCTCACAAGAAAGCTATAGAAGCGTTAAATTAGACTCTTCAGGATTTACGAGATAGTACATATATTATAAGAGGAACGGTAGCTTTATTGCATATTGTCTGGTGAATTTTGAAAAACTCTCCGTGTAATCCAGAGGGGGTTACCGGCAGATGAAATCAGTCTCTTCTTAAATCATCAAGCTTATGAGCAAAAGCTGAAAAATTCAGTCTGAAAACGAATATGAGAGTGTATCTTCATAATGACGTAGATTCGGAACATTATGCAGAGACCCAATTGAAAATCGGTTATGGATGTTTCGACACAAATGCTGAAGGTTATATTTTACTTCCAGAGAATTTTGTAAAGTAGAAGAAATGATGTAAGGTCTTATTGCTCAAATTTACCCGGGCTTGCAACAAAATTTAAATTGAGATCAGTGGTTGAGCGCCTAACAATGACATTGTCCATAAAATCAACATTGAAAATTTAAACGACGTGCGAAGGGAGAGGGGGGAATGAAGAAATATTTATCAATGAATACAATCATGGAAAAAGAACAAAGTTACTTCATATCCCAAGGAGTTCTTAAATTCACTTGAACTTTCGGGTGTACCCTCCCATAAACTTCAATTAAAACTAAATGTACCAGTTATACTTATGGAAAATCTAGATGCTCCTCGACTATGTAAAGGAACGAGGCTTTGGATTACAAAACTGATGCGGAATATACTTGGTGCCAATCTTTTAACATATGTCACGAAAAGGGATAGTGTTATCATACCTCGAATTCCAAGTATCCCCACTGACCTACCGTTTCAATTCAAACAAGTTCAATATCCAGTTTTACTGCTGCTATTAACAAAGCTAACATTTCAGGTTGCAGGGGTGCATTTGGAAAAGCAATATTTTTCCCATGCCCAACTATATGTAGCCTGATATAGTGTATATCAGGCTACATATAGTTGGACACATATAGCCAACTATATGTGTCCAATACCCAAATCTTCACAAATTTGCAGCTGACGGAAGAACATATAATATGGTATACAGTAGCAACTTAGAATAAAATTCTGTTTTGAGCTCTTTTAAAGAGAAACTATATAATAAACGTAGATACTTTCAATTTTTAAAAATATTAATAGCTTTTAAGTTATTGAATTTTTGTTGTTAATTATTATAATAAATTACGTTTTTAATTTTTTTAAACTAAGCACAATTTCGCAATTTTTAAATTTTATTGGTTTCAGTCAAGCAATAAAAAAGTACCTTATTATATTATTTATTTTCTAATGATAATGTGATTACGACTTACACAGTTATTGTTATTTAAAGACATCAACGCGAGCGGAGCCGCGGGTAAAAGCTAGTTTATATGATATAAAAGATCGTTGCGTGATTTACCTCTGCAGATAAACAAGTAAATTAAATAACTTGATCAGATTGATTTTAATTTGTAAAAATTTCAAACTAAGTAAATAAGAGTACTTTAATCTCGCTACGAGCTTTTATATCATATAAATTGTGCAATGACGTTATAAGTTGATAGTAAAAAAAATTTTAAAGGAAAAGTTTATTTTATTCTTTTTAGCGCATTTAAATAAAAACTTGTTTTTAAAAAGGTTTTTTGTTTTGCTTTTAATTTATTCTCACTTAAAATTGTGATTCTGTCACATATGTATATACATATTTCTATTAAATGTAACTATTTAATAAAAAGTAACTAAAATAAAAATTTCTTTGTTGATCTAAGTAGGAATTGAATTAAAAACTTTTTTTATATATTATTCGTTAAGATCTAATTTGTTTTTTTTTATAACACAAAATGGCGTATAGGGTAAAATTTGGGGGCTCAATCCCCTCCTTCCTATAGACCAGGGATGGCGAACCTTTTTTGAGACGTGGGTCAAATTTTGTTCATAGTTTTTTTAGTACTAGCTCGTGGGTCACTAATGCCCTTTGCATCAGAGTTAAGTTTAAAACTTTCTGAGTATTTTTAAAACTAAACATCTTTAAATTCAATTGGCTTAACGAGTAAAAATAAGCGAGGTTTGACGATTTAAAATTATTTAGTAGGGCTAAATGTTCTGAAGTGTTTGGTGCAAATGACAATGAGTGTTTGAATGAACAAGGAATAACGAAAATTACATATTATATACACTCATAGACAAAAAAATTAGCGCACCAACAAAGAATCGTCAAAATGAAACGAAATTTTACATACGTAATGACTACTTTCATATGAGTAAATGATTTGAAAATCAAAGGAAAGGGATCATTTATTTCAGAGAAAAAGGCAAGAGAACGCAGTATTTAATACCCTGTTTGACCCCCTCTAGCGCGAATGCACGATGCAATACGATACAAGTTGAGGCATAAAAAATTCTGTATGATGTCTTGAGACATTTCGTTCCATGTTTGCTGTAACCTTGCCTCTAGTTCGTTCAAACTCGTCGTCCCAAATGATCCCAGATATGCTCGATTGGAGACAAATCTGGGGATCGGGCAGGCCAAGGAAGGGTAGTATCAGTGTGGATACAGTCTTGTGACATTCTTTCCGTGTGAGGCCGAGTATTGTCTTGTTAAAAAGGCTCCTGGGATCCATTGCATGAGTGGCAAAACATGTGGTTACTGGATGTCATGGACATACCTCTAAGCTGTCTGATAAATACTAGGGGTGACCGTGTATTGTAGGTAATAGCACCCCCATACCATCACACCAGCTGTGGGAGTGGTGTGTCACTGTAATGCAATGGCAGGATTGAGGGGTTCACCATGGGGTCTCCACATACGAACACGATTGTCATCACTGCTGAAATTGAATCTGGATTCGTCGCTAAAGACGACCTGGTTCCATTCCGCTGCAGTCCAGTTTACTCGTACGAGGCACAACTCCAAACAGGGGTGACGATGGGTGGGCGTCAAGGGCAGCACACGTAATGGGCACCGCGATCCCAAATGTCCTTCTGCCAGGAGCCTTCGTATGGTTCGAGAAGATACAGGGTGATGGTGGTGATGGTGCTACCTGTGCCTCTATGGAGGCCGATGAAGCAGTTGGCTGTACGCGTGCATTTCTTACGATGTGATGGTCTTCTCGACGACTGATCTGTCGAGGCCATCCTGAGCCTGGTCTTCGTGTAAATGACATCTCTTGGGGGGGGATCCACTGGTCCCAATACAATTAGAGCGGCTAATTGACGAGATACTTGCCTAGCTGACCACCTATCTTCCATAATGCCGATGATTCTCCCCCTCTCAAACTGCGACAGCTGCTCATATTGTCTTCAAAAACGGCGTAATGGTATGTCTACCTCAGCGCTTTCTTTGTAAACGATTCAGCACACTCAAACAAGCTTTGGTTACATGTTTTATACTCAACGGAGAAAGACGTTAAACGCCCTCTACCTTCTATACGTAATGCGCAATCACGCTGTTCTTCTAATCATTTGCATATCCCCCCGACATGTACCTTCATGCCAAGTTTCATTACGATCCCGCAATTATTTCTTGGTGCGCTAATTTTTTTGTCCATGAGTGTATATTGTGAAGTATGATTTTTTTGTATATGCATATATATACAAGTGCCACCTTCCCTTGCATATTTATATATATATATATATATATATATATGCCTGCATTTTTTTTTGATAAAATGGCAAAGTCTAGCTCCGTTAAAGTTGCATGCAGTCATATTCCATATTCTATCAAATTATTTGGAAGAATCAAAAATGAAGAAGTTTTTACTGGGATTAATAACTTTTTTTAGAAATATTTAAGATTGTTTTATAATTGAAGGGAAAAAATTTACTCTTGCAAATTTACTCCAGACATATTTTAACAATATTATTTTTGGTAAGATATATATTTGTTATAAATAAAGAATTAATAATTGGGGTAAATTATTATTCAAAAAGGATTTAAAATTAAAAATGTAAAAAAAATGGACAGTTATAAGACATTAAAGCTAAGATCTTTTTTTATCAAACATGATTACTGCCGTGAATCCCAACAATTTATTTACTGAAAGATAATATGAGCATATTTTTATTAATAAAATAATTCAGTAATGCATTCGCAAACGATACCCGAAAGAAAAAGTAAAGTGATTTTATTGCAATAAAAACGTCAGCTTCTTAAGCGAAAAAAGGTGGGTGGAAGCAGAGTAATGCTTTGTAGACACAATAAATACGTCATCTTTCTAAATGAAGACGGTGTCTGTAGACAAAATGAAGTTATGTGTCAGCATCCTGAGCAAGGACAGTTTCCTAAGACAGGGTAAAGATGTGCGTCAGTACCGTAATGAATGATGGTGTCCAAAGACAGGGCAAAGGTATACGGATACAATATAAACGTGAGCTTCCCAAGCGAGAACAGTTTCCAAGACAGGGTAATGCTATGAGACAGCCTCCTAAATGAGGACGGTCTTCAAAGACAGGGTAAAGCTATGAGTCAGCATCCTAAATGAGGACGGTCTTCTAAGACAGGTTAAAGCTATGAGTCAGCATCCTAAATGAGGACGGTCTTTAAAGACAGGGTAAAGCTATGAGTCAGCATCCTAAATGAGGACGGTCACCAAAGAAACGATAAAGCTTTGAGTCAACATCCTAAATGAGGATGGTCTCCAAAGACGGGTACAGGTAAATGGATACAATAAAAGCGTGAGCTTCCTAAGCGAAGACGGTTTCCTAAGAAAAAATAAAGCTGTATTAATATAATAAAAATGTCAGATTCTCTCTCTCTACCGTTTTTACTCAGAAAGGCTTTAATAATATAATCGATTACCTATTGTACAGTGATAGTGAGTTTGAACTTGTTTTTAGTTATTTTCAGACAGTTTTAAATGAAAAAAAAAGTTTTGATGTATCTCAGTAGTGGTATATTTTATTATTTCATCAACATATTTTTATATAAAAGTAATTGAGCTATTGAAGGCTGTATATGCCGTTAACTTTTTCTAATTAAAAAGGAACAAAATATTTAAGTCCGCACTATCAGAAGTAATTTCAATTCTTCAAGCTTTTAAGGTTCCACGGCATACTCGAAATAGTAATATACTAAAATCTAGTCTTCGCTCTTTTGGTCGATTTCATTTTTTTAAGGTATTGAATTTTTTTTTCGTACCTTAGTTAAGATTTTACTAATTTCACCCAATGGGAAATGTGATAAATCTGGTAAGGACTCAACAAATTTTTCTTAAAAAAGTAATAAATTGCACGGTCGAATTTTGTGCGTGAATTCCACCTCTGTCAGGCAGAATTCTTTTTTTAATGGTAATAGTTATTTTCTGCAGTTTTATTTTTAATAATGATTTCTAAATTTTTTTCACTTCCCATAATGAAATCGCTTTTTTAGTATTTAATTCTTCTTTCATCCTCACTTGATTGATTTATTTATTTTTAATTTTTTACTCTTACGCTTATTTTAATATCTTTTTCTACAATCATTTGGAAATTCTTCCAATTCAATTTCCCTTTTCACTTTTCTGCGCCTTTTTACTTGGAAAATAAAGGGAATTTCTTTTTATTACACTTTTTAAATCGTTTTAAATGGTTGTAATTCTACAGTTCTCAGTTGTTTCATCAAGTTTCGGTAATATTTTTTTATTCTTCATATTTCGCGAGGTGCGAGGCGGCCATCTTGAATAATATCTACATTTTGTCTGTAGCCTGTTTGGCTTGATTTTAATCACGCCCAAGACTGTAGCTGAATACAAATAAACTAGCATAGATTTAGAAGAATTAAATATTGCACTTAAGAAAAAACGTGTACACTTGAAATAAACGAAGATCTAATAACTACTATATTTAGATGACCAGAACACAGCAGTAGTGTTCAAAATTATGGCAAAAGAGTTTTACTTACTTAGACGCCACCCCTTGAATACGAATAAGTACGAATCAAAATATTGTCTTGCTGTTCCGTTACGTTTCTTATTCCGCTAAGCCCGATAGTCTTTCGGGTACTTACATATTGGACCATATTTTTGGTAATACTTCACTGAGTTCGCTTTCGAAGAAAATAAGTTCCCAAATTTAATCATTTTTCACAACAGAATAAGAGAAGAATACTACAAAAGAATTAACCAATTAAAGTAATATTATCTTCGATTAGATTATTGTCCTTGAACATGTGCGAGAAAAGTTCAAACTGTGAAAGATATTATATCCACATTTTGTTTCAATTTCGATCAAAGTTAGTGTTATATTGGAGTTCTTTTACGTATAGTAAATAATCATTGGATGTTATTTAAAGCACTTTAACATCCTTATCTTAAGCGGACTTCTATTGGTTTTTATAAGCGAGTGAAAAAATTTTTTCAACATGAAACGAATAAACATTTTTCATTAAATAACAACGTTGATCAAAAATGTTTGTGAAAAATTATGGTGCACTCGAGTAAAGAAAACGCACACTTAATCCTTTTTATCAATATGTAAAAATAACCTAAGAAGCAAGCGATAATGATGGAAGTTTATGCATATAACACTAAAAGTTTAAAAAAAACTACTAGCAAACGCAATAATTTTTCTCTTTTTAACTTACACGTATGCATTAATTCTTAAAAGGCTGCAAAATTTTTTGAACCTGAAGAGAAATTTTTTGAAACACACTTGTGCTGTTTGAACACAAAATCAAGATTCTCAAATTTCTGTCTTATCCGTATCAATTCTGGAACTAAATAAGAAATTCCGAAATCAAGTTGCCGCAACATAGCCGCTATTTTTTTTTTTAAATATCTTTTTCTAAATTATTCTACCCCATTCTTTCTAAAGAATATCATGAAGCACAAATGAAGGTTTAATTAGGTTCAATTTCTGCCACACCCTGTAATGGCCCCCAACCTGCATATGCAAAAAATTAAAAGTTCTAAAAAATACGCAAAAAAAGAGGCTGTCCAGAATCGCATATTTATTAAAAAATTTTACCGTGGTACGTGTGACTAGCGCTGACAAGCAAAGATTTAGATATTTCGTGTTTGTACAAACTTAATAGAGAACATGAATCTATTTTGCATACACAACCTATAATTTTCCTTTTCATTTTTTAACTCGCGGAACCCCTAGGTTTGTTTCGTGGAGCCCCAAGGTTCCGAGGAACACGGTTTGAATATCACTGGTTTAACGCATTTCGCAGTTGATTCCTGTCAAATCAATTTCTATTAGAAGATTTTACAAAGTTTATTGAAGAAAACAACTTTTCACACAAATATGTGTACCCAAGCATCGTTGAAAGAGTATACATATTAACTAGTTTTTTCATAGACATAAAATTATTTGGTAAAAAATCCCATACGTATAATATAATATTTTCAATTTTTACTGTGGGATCAATAGTATCTGCAAGATTTTCACGCAATTTTTCTCCTTCTACTTCAGAAATCAAATCTTCAAATTTTGTTTTACACACTACGCTGCTTCAAAGTTCAACTAATTCTATTTCGAAATTATCGATACCTATCCACATAAATTCGGTTAACACCATTGTTTCAAATTCTATTTTGTATGGATATAAAATAAAGTGAAATGTATTTTCCAAACTGTTAAATTCATTGAATCTCTCTTCAAAACCTTGTTTTATTTCCAGCGTAATCATCGCATATTTTTTAATTGCATTTTCGGAAATGTCAACGGAGTTTTTGAAAATTATTGTGTTTTGAAAATGTTTTTGTAATTGAGGAAAATATTTCATGATTTTGATTTCCAAATCCTTAGTAATGATGTCAAGTTTCGTCATAAATATTTTAATATTTTCAAAAATTGTTAAAACAACTATTCCATTCTTTTTATTCAGTTCATTAAAATTCTGAGTGTCTCCTAAAAACATTTAATCAGTTGATTAATTTATATTGGATAATTCACCGATACTATTGTTTTTTCAATTAAAAATATCTTAATTTCTTCTAATAACGTTATAAAGCGATGAAGGACTTCACCGAAAATAAGCCATAGCACGTTATTGTATGTCAAAATCCCTGAATAATGGCATTCAATTTCCTCTAAGAATTATACAAATTGCCTTTTATAAAGAGCTCTTACGTTTATAAAGTTGATTATTTTTATAACAACTGACAGTACAATGGAAAATGTTTTTAAATTATGCTTCGCACATAAAACTTGCTGGTGTATTATACAATGAAATTCAATCAGAAAATGTGAAATATTTTACTTGAGATGCTGAATAATTCCAATGTTTTCCCTTACCATTCTAAGTGCACCGTCTGTTGTTACAGAAACTATTTTCTGGAAGTCAGTATCTATTTCTTTATATGCAATATCAAATTCTGTAAAAATATCAAGATTAGTACACTTTCCTTTCAACGTTATATTAGTTTCATTAAAAAAACACTCTTCTTTCATTATATTTCCAAACTTATACCGAGAAAAAACTGCAAATTGTGCATAACCATTTATATTATTTATCTCATCTAAGCAATTGAATACATTTCTGCATAATATAAGGCGTTATGTATTTGCGCGAAAAAAATATTTTTTTTCTAATTCTATTATTTGATCTTTAATTATATTGCGACTTATAGGTATTTCATTTATCCGCTTTAAAATCAAGCATTTTTCTTTAATATCAGCAAACAATGTAGGACTACATTCTAAAAACGCTTTCTTTTTTTACAAATCCTTCTGCTGAAAGAGGTGTCCCGTTTCGAGCAATGCAATGGGCAACTTAAAAACTAGCAGCTGTAATGTTAATTTTGGAACCAAAAAAATTTTTTAAACACTGCCTTGAAAAAATTCTATCTTTTTTTTTTTTTGTAAGGAACAAGTTTTCTATTCTCATCTGCCGGCATGCCGAGATTTGAATGCAACGTTTCAAAATGTCTTTTTACATTATATGTACGTGGAGTCTCTTTTTCAGTACAAATTATACGTATAACCATTTTATTCATTTCAATCCGCCCATATTTATCAAACCTTTCAGTTTGATATGGCCTGGAACTTGTAAGGCTTGATTTTAATTTTTTAACCGCCGACATAGTACGGGTTACAATTAAAAATATTTATATTTAGAATACAATAATTTGAAAAGAAATTTTGTATTAACACACACACATACCTAATACACACCTATACATACTACATATTACTTTTAAATGCGTTCGAAATGTAAGTTCAACACTGGTACTGACTGGGGCAAGCACCTTAAATTGCTAGACAAAAATTGCTATTATAGAGAATAAGAGAGATGTGCATGTGGCCCCCATTGGCATCTCATAGCGTGAAACAGATAGGAGATGATACAAGTGCTATGGAAGTCTCTTTCTACAAACATAACTGAACATAACCTTACAAAAGTGCATTTCATCCGAAGAAAATGCTTTAAATAGAATTATTTGCTTTTGTTAGTCCATTTTTTTCAACAAACCAAATGTGAGTAAAATTATACTATTTGTTTGATATTTTGTAAACACTTCTGCTCTTTATTTCAAATACTACATATCTTTATATACATTTGTTGTCATTTTCGTAACTTTGGAACTATAATAATCAAACTAAAGGTTATAGACAGCCTTTAAATTGATTTTGTGTCAATACAGGGCTTGAAAAAATTCAAATGCATAGAATAGAAATAATCCACACAAGTTAGAAAATCGAAATAAACCCGCCTAAGCAAACAAGTGGTTGCCTAGCAGTCGTGGGTCAGTTAAAAAGCTTGCGTGGGTCAGTGGGTGACCCACGGGTCATAGGTTCGCCATCATGCTATAGACCAACAGATTTTTTAAAAATTTTACTGTTATTACCTCTCGGCGCTTTTGTCTCTACGTGTTTTTTCAAATAAAGTCCCCTCCCCAGTAAGAGAAGCCTGCGTATGCTACTACTTATAGTAAACGATTTCAAGTTTTTGTATCAGAACTTATGCACGGTTAGGCATTATGTCACAATCAAAACAAACTCTGAAAAAGTATCTTTTGTAATATTATCATTGTTTAATTTTAATCTTTGTTTCGTTTGATACAAATAGTTCATTCTCCCCAATGAAATGAAAGTCGACTAATTTCTTTCTTTTTCATATATTGTGAAGATTGGAACCATTCAAGAAAATTCTGATATTTCCACCGTCGCTGTTATGCACGTCCCTCTGCTATGAAAGTCAAAATAATCTAAAAAGACAGATTATTAATTTCTTTTTGGTTTTATTAATGCAACGAGAATGAATACAGCGTTATGTAACAAATATTTCTAAGCAATCTATTGATTGATTGTCTAGTAACAGAAGTGATAATTGTAGCTTCCATAGTAGTACCAGATATTGTAACCAGAGTTATATTTTATGAAGGAAATGCTTGTATTCTGCGATGTCATTTCCGAGTGTGTAGTAATACAGTTGGGAAAGTTAGTGATTGGGTGATTTATATTCGACTATTTTTGGATTTATATTACAAGGAAATCAAAACAAAAACTATAAAAATAATATTTCGAAAGCTATGACTATTAATTTAACCCCTTCTCTGTCGGCGTCGCATCTCATACGTTTGGAATTTCGTGCCCGTATAGTCGGCGTCGCATGTCATGCGACGAAGGAAAAAATTGCATCACTGAAATTAATTGGTCGCTACGCAGACGCCTCTGTGAATTCTGCGATTATTTTTTGTATTCCGAATATTTCTAAGAGTTGGCGCAACTAGTACTACTTTTTTCACAATTTTCCAAGCAAGATTTCCCGCTCGAACCAAAACAGAATCATTTTGTACTTTCTATAAATTCGCTCTCGCTAGTGTAAATTTTACACGTCAAAATTGCTTTCATGATGGATTCGGAGAGTGAGTCTGAGGACAGTGAATTTAATATTTCTAATTCGGAAGATGATAGCTCTGATTTATCAACTGATGATATTTTTCTGAGTCTAGTGAATCTGAAGATGATGATATAAGCTCAGCGAGGAGGTGGGTAGAAGAGAAAACAGTTTGTTCTGCTACTCCTCGTTTTGATTTTACAGAAAACATGGAATATTGGTAAACTTTAGTGATGATAATTTGATTCAATATTTTGAGTATTTTTTCGATGGTTCTATGTTCCAGCTGATAGTGGAGGAAACTAATGTATATGCTGCTTTCATTCACAGAAATCTAAAATGCATTCAAAGCAGCGGGAATGGCGTGCAAGAGGTCAGAGGAAGAGGTCAGAATTTTATTGTGTAAATTTGGATCATGCAGGGCATAGTAAAAAAGCCAGTTGAACAGTGGTATTTCCCTCAGGGGCTCACCTTCTTTAGGTGAGTACGGGTGTCACAATCCCGAGGTGCCCTAGTGATCTTTTCCTTTTCCCACGGGGTTTACTGTCTTTGGTAAACATGGGCTTCACGAACCCGGGGTACCCTAGTGATCCTTCTCTATTTTCGACCCTCTTTCTTGTCATTCAATTCATTCTTCTTTCTCTTCCCGTCTATACCACAGATATTAAAACAAATGTTTGGCGCAGTATAGCCGAAATCGGCTCTTGCGCCAATAAACCCCAAATCACTCACTCACTCACTGAACAGTGGTATTGGTCAAATGATGAAAAATTGTTTACCCCTTTCTTCCGAAATATTTTTTACATAATTTTAATAGTTTTTTTATGTACATATTTTTTGTGTTACTTTTATTTCTCAAATATTAACCTCAAAGCAATAACATAAATAAATATAGTATCAGAGTATATTTTCTTAAACCTAAATCTTGATGCATTGCAGAGAAAACTGGAGATCAGTAGACGAGATATAATATATTGGACCACCCGTAGGTCTAGAAAAAACTGCTTTCTGACAAAAAAAATTGCATTTTTAAATTTAGACTAGAGTACATATTAAATTTCAGCAATAAAAAAAATGGTTTTTTTGGACCGGAAATTTGAAAAAAAATCCGACAGAGAAGGGTTTTTAGTCCCAATTAACAGCCTTTATTGATTATAGAATCACTGGGAACACATAAGAGGATTAAAAGTTATCCGATACAGATATAGACTCGCTACAACGATTTGAAAGTAATTTCGAATTTAAAAATGGGAAATCCGAAGCTCGTTTCATCCAAACTTGGGGGAGGGGGGCAAATGAAACTCAAACGTAAACTCATAATTTTTGCATTTATTTTTAGATGATAAAAGGATACTATGGGTTGATGGAAGACTTTGAAATGTGATTTTAATTCCAACCAATCCAAAACATCCAAATATTTTTTTATATCCCATTTCATTGCAGAACTCATCGTGATGCATATCTACAGTGTCTCAGGCCTAATACTATCAGCTTCAAGAATGCAATAAGGGATCATAAAGGCTCGAATTATAGTTCAAAAAAATCTTTAAGAAAATGAGTCTTCAGTTTTAGACGTAATATTGTTTCCTCTCCAAAACTGATAAATTATCAAAATCGTGAAGGAATATAGTTAGAATCTTCTTTAAGTAAGTAGCTGACTCTTGTCGACAATTTCAAGTGAATCTTAGGAAAGGATGAATTGTATGAGCTTTAAATTAGTTATTATAGAATTAATTTTATAGGTTTCTATAAAAAGTTGCAAAATAGGCTCCTAATGACCAATAATGCTAAGGATTAAATTTCCATGACCGAATACTCTAAGGATTCCAAGACCAAATATGCTAAGGATTTAATTTCTTAGACCAATATGCTAAATAGTAAATTTCCAAGACAAAATATGCTAAGGTTTGAATTTCTAAGACCAAATATGCTAAGGATTAAATTTTTAAGACCAATTAATGCTAACATTGATCGTAGTAATTGTTTCCACTGTGCAAGTAGAATTGTATAAAACAGATAATGATTGATATGATTTATTTTTCCCCTGTGGTCAGCGGATTTATTTGATTCTCAGAAAAACCAATCAACTGCCTTAGATCTTATAGTCAATTGAACATCTTTGAGTCACGTCGTAAATCCAAGACACTTGAAGTTAACAGATTATACCGAGAAACAGGGTTTCACAGATCAGATGATTGTGTGACTGGCTAAAACTGTTCTAATGACATCATTGATCGCCATTCAACGTCTACAGCCTCATCCAAACCACCTGGAGAACTTTCCACCAATTCACAGCTTTTACCCGTAGCTGTGTTGTATTCACAGAGATTTCTCAAACGCCTGTTTTTATATCGCAACATCGGCGAAGTAGTCTAGAATGTAAAATGAATCGTAACTGATCATCACATGGCTGAAAGATCGAAATATTATTATTTTCAATAAAAACAGTTACTTAAAGCTTTTTTTTAAATTGTGTATTGTAATAGAAGCGAATATTCCTTATTGAGCTACCACTTTTCAGCAAACACTACTGTTAATTTTGCAAACCATATTTAAAGTGAATTAATTAGTCAAGTTATTTAACTTATTTTGTACTGTAAAAGAGTTTCCTGCGCTATATAGAATAATTCATATGAACTAAATAATTTTTAAAGCTTTACTACAGTAATTTTTTGTAAACAATATGCTAACGTGAATGCCTCAAATAAAACTATTTTCTTTTTAAATAACATTATCAGAAAAAAGTTTAAAAGATACCCTAAGAGCTTTAAAAATATTTTGATGAAAAAGGAAATCAAATATTATTGAATGTAGCACTTTTCAATTTTACATAAAATAACTTTTTTTTTAAATTTACAACTGTAATTCTTATGTAATAACGTACACTATAGTTATATCCTCAATTTAAGGGCGAGTTTTTAAATTTATTTATTTATATATATTATTTCTTTATCTGGTAAGATAAAATAGCATATTCGATAATGTTGTTAAGATACTGTTTAAATGATTACGCATATCGAAATATCTTAACTCTTAGGATAAAATGAACAAAGTTTATGAACAAATTTTATTTCTCAAGATCATTTTTTACTTTATTATTTATAACGTACACAAAAAGCAATTCAATTAACAATTAGTTACATACACAACTAGGGTATGAAGTATAGAAATTCCATGTAGAAGATGTTGCCGAACTCGACAGACAAATTTAGAGAGGTGATAGTAAGGCAGCATGGGGACGACAAATCAACAAAGAAGAGGGGGAGGGGGCACAAAACCGTTGAAAATCGAGACAAAAGTAGCCGTCGGGAGAACGATGAGCCAGACGTGGAGATGTGGACAAGCGAATGTGAGGATTTGGAGCAACTTAGTAAGGTTGAAGAAACCTGCTCGTACAAAATTTTTCTCTTCTCCCGGAACTTGCTGCGGGAGTCCACGCTACTGCCACACCAGAACGTGTGGTTCATCCACGACGAAGCAAAAGCACATTTTCTATTACGATATGCAATCATCTCCATACTACATATCCAGGAAGGTGTACTGGAAGTGGCGAACCTGTTCCCTGACCTCCACATTACTCGGACCTCAATCCCTTGGATTTCTTCTTCTAAGAAGGAAGGAGAGGCTACAGGGAAGGACCTCACGGTAAGGATCAGGTCACTTTAGCTAACATTGCTAGCACACGATTTTTTAAAGCATCTGACAATCCTTTGTCGTCTGTGTCGTATCTGCTGTGAACTACACGACCTCAACTTCGATCTTGTCGTTGCCTTTCTGGCGTCGAGCTGTGATGTATGGTTCGTACTGTAAACATGTTTTACGTCTATTAAGCGTATTTCTTTACCTCTCATTGCCCCTTTTTATTCCACTCGACATCACACTCTTCATAACTGTTTTTTCGAATTACTCCGACTAAAAGTGGTCTGCGACCTTCTATTCCAGAGGTCGCCCAAGTGGTGATCCGTGAGAAAATTTAATTGGTCTCCAGAAATAAAGTGGAATATACTTACTCATCAGGTTATGTTTTAAGATGCATTGAAACATAGTTCAATTCATAACAATACGTGAAAAGTTATAAAAACGCTACTTCAAAGAATAACGCCATTTCATTGAATAACGGCATGGTAATTAAGTCGTGCTGCAGTTGCTGCATTATTTTAGCTACATGTTTTGTCTCATCTCGTTTCGAACTCTTCTAACGTTTCACTCTCCTTTATGTCGCATATGCATATCAGTTGAAGTATTTAAAGGTGGCCTTACGGACGCATTGAGTTCACTGTAAAATATATTCAATTTATTAAATCAGTTATCAAGGAAGTTTTTGTGTATTTTTTTTTGTATATTGGTGCTTTTTAAGACAGGTAAGAACTTAAATCTTAACCATGAGCATATTTTCTTTTATTTGATATTTATTGGAATAAAATTACTTTGACTTTTCTAAATGTTTTCTCTTTTTTATTTTAGATCCAGATAAATTAAACCTATAATGAGTGAAAAAAAGCAAAAGAATATTCTACATTTCTTTAGTAATTAAAAAGTATTCAGAACGTTAATAGCATAACAACATCAATGGTACTTCATCTAACCATGAACTGATCAATAAATCAGACTCTCCACATTCTCCACAGGCACCATGAGGAAAACTTTGGAACGGGAGGTGGAAAGAAGAAAAAACACAAAGTGTCACACACACAAGAAAATATCATTCCTACTACTTAAAATTTGGATTCATTGAAGAACCTGACAGCGAGCTGGATCCACGTCCTGTCTGTGTTGTATGTGCTGAAAGCTTATCTAGCGATGCATTAAAACATTCCAAACTTGAAAGACACTTGAATTCAAAACACTCGGATTTAGCACAAAAAAAAACCCGAGAATATTTTAAAATAATGCATGAAAATATGCAAAAGCAAGTTATTGTTTTAAGAAAAATGATCATGTAAGATAAATCACTGCTAAAGGCTTCCTATCTTATGGCAAATCAGATCGCGAGATGCGAAACGTAGCTTCCGATTGGAGAAGAATTTATTAAGCTTTTCATGGGTGTTAAAAGCGTGTGAACAGATTTTGGGAATGCAGGCTCTTCAGAAATTGAAAGTAATTCCTACGTATGCTAATACTATCAAGCGCAAAATTGAAGATATGGCCGAAAACATTGAAAATTAAATAAAAAGGGTGAAAAATTCATCAGTTTATTCAATACAACTAGATGAGTCTAAGGACTTTACAAAGTACTCCTTTGTTTTGTGAGGGTTGAGTATAAAAGAGAGTTATATGAAGACCTACTTTGTTCCCTTAATTTGCCGGGTAGAGCAACCATCTTTGAGATTTTAATTATTAAGAGCTTCAAAAATCTTAGAGATGGTTGTTCTACCATCCGGGAACATATGAAATAGACTGGAAAAAAATGTATTGGGATATGCATAGACGGTGCCTCAAATATGACTGGGCATCTTTCAGGAATTGTTGTAAAGGAGAAGAATGGTAGTCACCCAAACATTCTATCTACACACTGCATTATACATCGAGAACGACATGCAGCGAAAAGAATGTCAAAATACTGACCCGACTTTTCGCCTTGCGGGAAGTCAAATTGCTTTTCCAGGAACAAAAATAATCCGAAATTGCAAAAATTCTTGGCCATCAATGAATGGCTAGCAAAGCTCACATTCCTGGCCGATAGTTTTCCCAGTTAAGGTGATATGGTACCCTAAAAATCATTAAACTGTCGAAAAAATTTTATTGGCTTATTTCATACCCGAACCTTTATAAATATGCCAGCAAAATTTCAAAGCTTTACCTGCATTTTTCATTAAGTAATGCATGTTTGATGCTAAACAGCAACTACCACGCCTACATTTGAGATTATCTGCTAGAAAAGAGCCTGATAAAAATGAATTAATTATTTTTCTAATGCGTATCAATGAGACTGATATTATATATGCAGTAATAAATCATTTTAAGAAAGAATTGTGCAATTCATGCAAAAATTCTAGTTTGTGAATTATTTACTGAAGATCAAATGGATTTGGTCAAGATTTAAAAGGTGTGCGTGCTTTTTATGATATTATTATGAATGAAATTAAAACTTCAAAACGGATTCTTCCAAAGCACAAATACTACACTCATGTCCATAAATTAAGGATAATGAAGTTCAGGCAAAGAAAGAGACAGAAGCAAAACAAATTTGACTTATTTGTAAAGTCTATTATTAAACAAAAGGTAAAGAGCAAAAAAGATGCTATATGTTTGACATAATTAATAAAAATTGCGATTTTTACTCCCTGGACCAAATTTCAAAAAAGAACCTATTTACAAAAAACAGTATAATATGGTTAGTATGATGGTTAATGCGGAGTATGTCTCCCGGACGATGCAATACAGGCCTGTATGCACGCCAACGCATGCTGCGTATCAAATTATCAATCTGATCTTGGGGAATATTACACCACTCATCAAGCAATGCCCTCCGAAGTTCCGGTAGACAGGTGGGAGGGGTTGACGGGCTGCAATTCGTCGGTCAAGCATATCCCACACATGCTCTACTGGATTCAAGTCCGGTGAGTATGCTGGCCAATCCATACGGGTGATATCCTCCGATTGAAGGCATTCTTCTACAATGTTTGCAAATGAGGACGGGCGTTGTCATCCATAAACAGAAATTCAGCACCCATGGCGCCCCGAAACAAACGTACATGTTGTTCCAGAATGACATCCCGATAGATGTGGCCTGTCATCGTTACACTCTGAACATGCAGGTCAGTTCTGGAACCAAGAATAATTCCTCCCCAAACGAGCCATCCTGCACCACCGTAACGGTGTCGTTCAATGGTGTTCTCTCGATGGTAACGGTACCTGGCGCTCTCCATATGAAAGTCCGGCGAGAATCAGACTGCAAACTAAACCTGGACTCGTCGGAAAACATCACACAAGACCACTGTTGCGTTGTCCACAATGCATGCTCTCTACTCCAGGTTAATCGCAGGCGACAGTGAGTTGCGGTAAGGGGAACACATCTGACAGGCCTACGAGCATATAGACCAATGTGACCTAAGCGTTTGCACACGGTCTGCATTGAAACTGTCGTACCGGTAGCTGAAGAGAGCTGGCGAGACAGATCTGAGCTGTGCACCGTCTGTTTCTTTTGGCAGTAACTGCCAAATACCGGTCCTCATTCGGCGTTGTAACTCGGGGTGACCTGTGCTGTAACATCTACTCACATTACCATCATCTTGGAATCGTTGCCAAAGCCTGGAGATGACACTCTGGGTGATTCCAAGTTCCTCGGATATTTCCCACTGGGTACGTCCACATTCCAGTCGTCCGATAATTCTACCACGTAAAAATCATCCAAATGCTTCCTTTGTGTCATAACTATGAGGTTATTGCACTGAAAGTCTTTTAAAGCGCTTGTGAACAATTTTACTTCTTTGCCACCATTCCTTATATACTCTTACACCCTCGTCATTGTGACGTACTATCCGCGCCATCTGGTGGTTTCCTGTAATTTGCATATTCTTCTTCAAGATGTGTGTGATAATTCTACTGGTGAAATTTTTATTTTAGAGTTCAATTTCTGTGTGATTCTGAATTATCCTTAATTTATGGACATGAGTGTAAATCTCATTTTGATAACTCAGATAATTAAAAATCTAATTCGCAAGAATAGAAAAACTCTCCCATTTTTATACATTTGTTTTTGGTGATATATATATATCCCATGTGTGCGAGATTCAACACTTTTATTATTAAAATATTTTAAGATATTTATTTAAACAAATGCACATATACAGTTCTTAGATTTTGATGTATTTTACCTATAAATTGTTATTTGATTTTGCTTTTATTCGTGTACAATATTTAACATGCGAAGGCTTTTAAAATCATGGAAATAAAAAATAAAGGCATAAACATCTTTTGTACATGTTGTGCATTAGCTCTGAGCATGGAATTAGCTCTGAAGTGTGTGTATTTATTTTTTATTATAATTATTAAGATAAAGTTTTATGAAATATTGATCTTTCATTCGTTTTTTTCTATGTATTCATTATGGCAGTATAGTGTTTAATTAGTCTACATTTGTGCAATTTTTTATGGTAAGTAGTTTTAAATAAGCTAATAAACAGTTCATAAAGGTTTCAGACTATTCGATGAATATTATATCATGCTATTCATGGAATGAAAACTTCAAACTCATATTTCTCCATGTTGAATTTTTGTACATTTACTGTTATTCAAAACCCTAAGGCTTTTTTGATAGTTGAAGTATGGGTTTGAAATTTTTTATACATGTTCTGAAATGTATGTTTTGTAAAACTGTGCATGGAATTAGCTCTAACATGTTTAGTACTTTTTCTAAAAAATTTCAAAATCAAAATTAATGTTTTTTTAAAATTTTTTGGGAGTTTAACTACAAAAAAATTAATAAAAAATTAAAGAGCAGCAGCAGAAAAAAACCCATGCACATTTTTATGTAGTGTAGTATAAGGTACTTGGAAAAAAATTTTGAATAAAAAGAAACATATTTAAGAAAGCCTTAGGGATTTAAAAATGCTTAAAAAAGCTAAAAAAAATTTAAATTTTACAAACATTTTGCAACAAATTAAAATTTTTTGTATGGAATTACTATAAAATATGAAATACCTTTATGAAATACAATTAAAACCAAATATCAAATATTAAAAATAAAAAAAATTGTGAAGATGGTACCGTATTGCCTTAAATTAACTAAACATATCCTTGCAAGGAAAACTTAAGGACATGTTCCCACTGCAAAGTAAAATTGATGCGTTTCAAAAGAAAATAATACTGTGGCAATGCGATTGGTTGAAGACGATCTGCAATTGTTTTCTAATTTAGAGGAATAGATGAGGAAAAATGATGCTAAACAGCAAGCAGTAACCCTGTTAAAAATTATTTGGAATCACGAATCACTTTTTTTTCCAGAATCTTTTGCTAGCTATTACCCAAAGAATGAAAATCCCGGGCATGGTAATATGTGGATAATAGATCGGTTTGCAGCTAGAAAATTCAGGATAATAATTTAAGCATGCATCTAAAAGAAAACCTCATCGACCTATCGTCCGACGAAACTCTCAAATTTAAATTTCATTCGTCCTTATCAAGATCTCAGTTTTGGCTTTCCTTAAAAGGGAAGAACTACTTCTTAGTGAACAGGCGATGAAAATTCAGATTCAATTTTCCACAACTTATTTATGTGAAAGGGCCTTTTAATCTGTCACCGCCATCAAAACATGGTACCGATCTCAGCTTGAAATAAATGCTGTTCTTCGTCTTGCAGTAACAACATAGGATCCAAATATTCATAATCTTATTTCAAGTAAGCACAGGAGCATCTATCACACACACACTCTAGGAATGTATGAAGCTAAAATTTTGATACACTTAAACCATTTTTTAATCGTCTGGTTTTTACAGTTTTTGTTTATTTTTTTATGGTTTATTGATAAAGATTTCGTTATTTGGTTTCCATTAATTCTTTCATTTTATTAACCAGGTGCATTTTATGTGATCTTAGGTTACAACATTTTTTTATAAATGTATTTAACATTTAAAAAATCTTATTAGTGGTCCGCGGGATATAAATTATGAATTTACTGGCCAATGAGGTCAAAAAGTCTAGTGACCGCTACTCTGTCCTATAGTGATTTGTCGTCCCCATGCTGCCAACTGTTACTCCTCTGAATTTTTCAATCAAATTCTACAACACCCTATATAGCATTCTCATTTTTTTCCTCATATTTTTATATAAAATACCTTCTGAATTATTGAACTAAAACTGTACGATCACCAATTTGTCTTCCATAAATATTTCAACATCAATTTTGAAAGCATAACTTGTATATGTTGATATGTTTATGCAAATTAATATTTTTTTCTTCCATTATGAAATCGACTGAGTCAGAAGTAAGAGATCCACAAATTCATGAAATCATGAATGAGTTTCTCGGAATTGAATTTCACATTGCGGAAGTATCACATTTTATGAAATAATTAAGAATAGTAGTTTCGTCAAGACTCTTCTGGACCGAACTAGTTAACAAAATGTAACGTGCGGGCACATTAAAAATGATTTATTAATGTTGCTGTCAGAAGAAAATGATGCATTTATCTTTGTTACAATGAAAAAAAAGGAAAGAATATGTCAGACCATTGACATACACGTTCATTGATAAAAATCTTTTTCTTAAGAAATGTGTGTGAATGAGGATCTCTGGGGAGAAAAATTGAGAGAATGATAAATAATTACAGTAATAACTATAAAGCTGCATTTTTTGTATTCTTGAAAATAATGTTAATAAATGAAACCCTGTAAACTTCGTACAGAGCAAAAGTGTTAATTGCAGGCAATTTTCGATGCCGTGAGATTCAAGGCATTTAAACAGTTGATTATCTGCACTTATCGCCTTAAAACCAGAGAAATAACAATAATGTAAAAAAAATTAAATTAATTCCTACTTAGGTCAGCAGAGAAAAAATTTTATTTTAGTTACTTTTTGTTAAATAGTTACAATTAATATCAATATGTATATACATATGACAGGATCACAATATTAAGGGGCAAAAAAGAAAGCGAGAGATTTTCCTTGCAATTTTCTATTTCCCTTTCTATATATAGTGTTAGACTATTATTTTTGTTTGTTACTATTTATTCATTATTTAAATTTAATTATTCCAATATAGTATAGTAAAAAAAAATCACATTCTCAGAAACCAGACCATTTCAGGTGGGATTAGAACCCACGCCCTTTGGATTAGGGTCCAAGCGCTATCCATTGCACTACATGGACACAACACGAGTGATTTTCCTTTCTATATATGTTGTTAGACTATTATTTTGTTTGTTATGATTTATTCATTTTTTAATTTAATTAATGAAGTAATATTTGAAAAAACTTTATTCACATCAAGTGTCATTCATCAACTACGAGTTTTAAAAAATGTATTTGAACTTGAGTGGATGAATAAAAAGTATTTTATAAATTATTGAAAGTTTGTGAACAAGATATATACAGGGAGAGTGTGAACTAATAGTAGAAATTGAAAAAAAAATTATAATATGGGATATCAGAAGATATTTCTATTAGAGTTGTGCCAAAATGTTCATTTTAAATAATAGGTTCCAACCCCTTTTGGTTCCTTCTAATAATAAGTATCCATATTTACTTGTGAAACATTTTTCCTTATTATCATATTTCATTTTGAATCATTTTAGGATGTATTCTGATGTCTAGTACTTGCAGAACATATTTCACGCTCTTGTTACAGGTCTAACATATTCTACGATCATAATACATTTGTAACAATTGTATACGGTAAACAATTGTTAACGATTGCGGTGTAAAATGCAAACTTTTTTAACACAGAAAATAAGATCGAAATTTATGCGTGTACGTTATATGCTGGATATTAAAAAGATAGCTTTAAAAATTAAAAGATGAGCATAAAAAAATTAGATTTCTAGATATATCTAAATCTGTTTATTGAAAAGAAACGACATACTTTATGAACTTTCATTATTATACAACATCTTAAGTCCTTTATGTTTGTCTTCAATTATATCTCCAGACACATCATCGAATTCTGTTTCTCATTCCCATCACTGTTACTTAGATCCATAAATAAATAATCATCTTGTGTTTAATCTAGTCCAGTGTTTCTCTCAACTCTTGTGACCCAATATTCAATCATGTTTTTCATCGCCCCCCTCCATACAATAACAATGTGTTAAATTCAGTAATACTAAACTCTGATGCTAAACCTACAATTCAAATTTAACCTCTTTAATGCCGTCGACGTATATAAACGTCTCACTCAGCCAGTGCATTAATTACTCCGAACGTATATATACGTCTTTCCACATTACGATCTTTTCTATGATCTATAAAATTATTCTGAAGGCTTTGGAATGCAATAAAATGACCTTGACAGAGAGAGAGTTCGCGAAGGATTTACTTATATCGGAGGATTTGCTTATTATTTCCTTTTCTACCCCTCCCCCCCCCATAATGCACCACATACGTTCGCCTACGTGTTTAACGGTGGCATTGGGAGCGTATCACGTAATTTTTTACATGCATAAAAGGGATTAATTAAAAACTGTACAAATTAACAGGATAAGTGTTCATTTTTGCATATAGTTTTATATATGACAAGCCCATGGAGTCACAGATAATTATTAAACTTGTTCTTAACTAAGTATTGTTATAAATGAATTTACATTGCGTAGTACTGATATATAAGTGTTTTATATTAGTGTAATTGTGTATTGGATATTTTATTTTGTCAGAATGTATTTTGTGTGTGTGTGTTGTTTATATACTTTCAGTAAATTAATAATTTTTTTAATTTATCTTTTGTTTTCGACTTTTCAATATTTTCGTCCTCCCCCTTGTAGGGTCATCATGCCCCCTAGAGGGCGTTCCTCACAGTTTGAGAAACGCGGATCTAGTTTAAAGTGTTAGATACACTACATTTTTTAAATGACTTTTGAATATAGTCAAGTTTAATTTCTCCTTCCATGCTTTTATTATTCATTCACACATTATTTCTAGACTGGCATAAGACATTTGGTCACCTTTTATAAGCGTCCCCCCCTATAATGTTCAAATACCTTCTAACACCTCTTTTCTTGCGTTTCAAGGTGTTAGTTCTATAAGTATACTGTAAAATATATTCAAAAGCCTGATATAATGCACAGAATAAATGGCCCGTACATGAATAACGTTTACATTTCAGGTTATTTCGTAAAAAAAAAAAAAAAGAAGAGAAAAAGGTGCGCGTTATACGGCAAATGCACATAAAAATTTAAAAATGTAGTTTGAAAGCATACATGCGCGTATCATACGCCGGTACGCTTAATACACTCCGAAAAATGGGGTAATAAGAAAAAATTCTACGATAAAAAATATTACTTTGAAAAAAGGTGTATTCTACGGAATTAATTTCCTTTTGGTAATAAAATTTTTGTTTCGTTCAGAAATCAAGGAATTCGACTATTAATCGTGTGCGCATTCTAGCGTACCAAAGCGAATCTGGATAAGAAGCGTATTATTTAGTTATTTGACTACATCATTCAACCACTTTGTTATGAATGACATTATATTTTTCTAAAGCTTAAATTAAAAAAAAAGGAATTTTGAAAATATAAGTCGCTGCTAAATGAAAGAACTTGTTTGATTATATCTTGATTTTAAGTTGAGTTCCTGAGATAGAGAGAGACAGAGGAGGTTTCGCACTCAATGAGTATTTTCTGGTGCTAATCTGCTGTCACGTGGCGTCATCTATTAGAGTATCTTGTTATTACAGGATCTAGCAAGACCTGCAATTAATTAGTTCAGTAGAGTACATAGAATACTTTTATGGTGAGGAAGTAAATTTCTAAAAAACACGTAGACGAAAATGCCGAAGTGTAAGGTAAAAAGAATAAATCGGTTAGTCTATGAGCGGGGATATTGAGCCCCAAACCCCCTTCTTAAGTACGCTTCTAAATTAGTTTATGTTTATTAGTTTTTCTTTGTAAAATTTGGTGGCTTTGTTAATGTCAATCTGTTTGCATAGTAATTTTAGTAAATTTTATGAACATTTTTAAGCTTGGGTAAAGATTTATTACTAAACCTTCTCTTTTATTTCATACATTTAAATGTTCAGAAGGACGCATACTTTTGTATAAGTAAATGATCAAATTAAGAGAAATTCCCGCACTCACATGAGAATCCTTTTTATCAAACGAATATAGCTGTAGTTTTTATTATTTTTAAGATAAGACTTCACTAACACAGACCCCATTTAACGGGACGTTGCTTAATTTGAATAGTTATTTTTAAAATTTTATTTTTTCTAGTAATGCAACACCGATATATTTTGAATATTTTTTCCACAGTTTCCATATGTAAGCAATGTATGATTTGAATTCTCACTTATACAAATACTTACCATTTTACTTTGTCTTATTTTAAAAGGAATTTTCTTTTTACTGTGTGTTCCTGTGAATGTACCTTGCCTTATTTACGAGTAATCTAGTTGACTGTTTCATTAGAGCTCCAATTAGTCAAATTTATGAGGTTCTAGTGTATATCAAATACTTTTTCGCTACAACCAATGAAAAGCAATTTTTGATGTTATGGATATATGGTGTCTCCCTCTATCGATTTTTTTCATATTTTATTGTTAAAAACTTTCATTTCATTTTCAACTCTTTATGTAGTGTCGCCATTTGTTGCTAAAAATCCTTTATAAATTCTGATGTAGAATATGATAAAATTGAAATTTCTGTCCAAATACAACACAGTAGCATCATTAACAAGATTCCTTTCTATTCGTTATTCACTAATATAAGTTGCAAAACTTAAACAGCCAATGTTTTTTGTCATATCATTTAAAATTGCCATGAATTTTTTTTAAATATTTCATAGCAACGCATAAATTGTACAATTTTTAGTAATAAAATTTATATAATTATATAAACTAAATTGGTACTTATATTGGATGTAAGGATCATGAAGCCAAACACGGCAACATGTAGAAAAACTACACAAATTCTGACTTTCATCGTTGCTGATGGTATAAATAAAGGGTTCTGTTTTCAACTATCATTAAACCGTCGACAGCAGTTAATTTGAAGTTAATGCAATATTTTACTGTGTTGTACTAATAGCTAGATTTTTCTATCATTTTGTTGCAATAATGAAAGTCTGGGTTTTTTATTTTATTTATTTAAGTATTTATTTATTTATTTTTTTATGAATGCAGAAGATGCAATAAGCTTTTTCACCAAACGATCATATCATAGAAATTTAAGGGACTTGGAACGTTTTGAACAATTTTTTTTATTTATGTAATAAAAAATATATTTTAGCATTTAATAGAATGTTTCTATTCAAGTAAGCGATACGAGGTAAAATTTTGCAAATATTATTTACAAAATTTTTTAAAAATTTAAATTTTTTAAGAAAAATTTGGAAAATTTAAAAATGTATTCCTTTTGTCATTGCTTATTTTTTTACCTGGATTTTTTGTAAAATTCTTAACGATGTTTTAAACAACTTTTGAGGAATCCATTTTACAATAACTTAATTAGTTTTGGAGAAAACAAATAAAATGTTGCTATGTATGTGCTTAAATTCAACAAAAAAGCCAAAATCTCCTACATTTAATTTTTTGAAAAAAGTATTATTATAAATCCCTAATTTTGTTACATGCATTATATATAACACACAGGAAAAATATGGAAGTGATTGGTAAATAATTGTGAAAGGAGAAGCATTTTGAATGCGAAAAAACTCAAACTGAGAAAAAACTATTTTAAAGTCTTTAATTTTAAAAAAATAATTATTAAAAGCAAAAAAAAAAAAAAAAAAAAGATAAAATATCGCTTTAAAATATTAGCTACATATTTTCTTAAAATAATTAGTCATAACAGAAATATTATATTTTTATGAGAAATATGTTATGAATGAACTGAAATTGTAAAATTATTAATACAAAAGGCCTTAATTAAAAAAAATTTGTTATGCACATATCTCAAAACAAGAAAAAATTACATTAATGTAATTCTCTAAAATATCTGTTTTATTTGTAACACTTTTTAAAATTATTATTTTACTTTTTAAAACTAGCTTTTTTTTTTTAACAAAAAGCTTTTTTTTAGCTTTTTTTATTTAAAAAGGGGCGTGGTAGAATTCCCTAATTTATTTGTTTACATTTTTTAATTGAATTTTTTTCCAACTTCTAATTTTCAGGCATATAAAAGTGATACATCAATCGAAAGATAATATAATGCAATGAATATAACCAAATATAAAACACACGCAAAAATGATGTTTAGGTAATTTTTAAGGTGCCAAGTTCCTTAAGAAAAGACAAGAAATGTGTCGCAGGTGTCGAAACATCGTTGGTCGCGTACGTGCTGTTCGGTCTTATTGTGATGAATTGGCTCTTTTGATCAGCCCTTTTCAAATCTCAAACTGTCTAACTTTTTGTGTAATTTTATCCTTGAAACTGAATTCACCACTATTAACATGACTTTCGCAGTGAAAATATCTGCTTTGAATTGAATACCAAATCATTTTGTACTTTCTGCGACTTCACTTTCGCTAGTGTTATTTTTCCCTTATCAAAACAGCTTTTATGATGGATTCACAGAGTGATTTCGAAAAACAGAGCATTTAATATCCTTCAATCGGAAGATTCTAGTTCTGATTTATCAAGTGATGATATTTATTCGGAGTTTAGTGAATCAGAAGAAGAGGATTTCAGCACAGTTAGAATACGAATCGAGAAAACAGTGCATCCTGCTCAGAAGCGTAACGGAAAAAATTGCCGCCCCCCCCCTGCAAAGTCAGGTTTTGGGCTCCAAGCCCAAATACGTACTTGGCGTCAGTCAGAGTTTAAAACCCGTAGAATCGTTGCCTCCCCCCTTAATGCGGGGATTGAGGGGGGATGCGTTACGCCACTGGTAATGCTCCTCCTCGTTTCAGTTTTTACAGAAAAACCAAGCATTATATGGGTAATAGTTACTTTTATGCATGTATTTTATCTTAAACACCTCAAAGTATCAGGTGCTAAAGATATCATATATAAAAATATATTCTGATATATTAATATAAGAATGTATATTTTTTTTAATTTAAAATTGGGGTGCCGTGGCGTAACGGAGATGATTAGCCCCCCCCCCTGCAAAGTCAGGTTTTGGGCCCCTAGAACCCTGGCAACGCGCATTGCAGGGGTTGCGGGGGTGTACGTTACGCCATTGTGTGCATGAATTGCAGGGAAACCTGGAGATAATGGATAAAGCATCACATATTTGACCACCTGTAGGTGAAGCAAAAAATTGCTAACTGACAAAAATATTTTGCGTTTTCGAATTTAGGATGGGACATAAAAAATTTTCAATATTAAAAAAAAAAAAAAAAAAAAAAAATTGTCAGAAATTTTTTTAAAGAAAATGACAAAGGAGGAGTTAGATTTTGTTTTCAAATATCTTTCGGTGTTAATTTTAGAGAGCTGTTGGACAACTGTTTATTTTTTATCTATGGTAGATTAATCTTAGCCCAGAAAAACAATTGATGGATTTTAAAAATATACATTTTATGATGCATCCTTTCTAGCTATATTTGAATGAAGAAATCCAACAAGAAATTTAAAATCTTGAAAAAATGGGTTTTTTGATTCATACTTTTATCATAAAATATGTTTCAAAACACTTCACAAAAAAAAAATTTAATTTTCAAAAAAAATTTTTTTTTTTTACTTTTTTCATGTTTTTGCAGAGTTACTTTATCATTTCATTTATCTGTTTTTTCTCTATAGTTATTCTGTATAGTAACCATTTTTGGTGACCGCACATTTGTTATTTAAAAATAAAACCTAAATCTCTCAACTTTTAAACCATTTTTAACAAGCAAAAAAATGAGAGACTAGGTATAAATTCATAACTAAACCACCTTTCTTTCAAATTTTATAAAATAGCATTTCAGATAATGATAATAACAGCTAAAACCCTTCTTGGTATCATCGATACATAGCTTTTTGGCGAAACTTAGCAACATTTGAATAAAACTTCCCGTCTTTCAGGCGTGTCTCTATTTTAAAATCAATATTTCGAGAAATGTGCCATTCCTATTGAAACACAGGATCTCTCAGAAGTTGCCAATATAGCCAACCGCCACCTTGGCGCGATAAAATCTGTTCATTTTCACATACTCGCTCCATTCAAACTCTTCTGACACGTGATAATAAAACAGGCACTGTTAAACTTTACAGTCTTCATGAGCTATTTTGACAATGACAGTACATCTCTATATAAAAAGCATGCCTGTGACTACAACACTTCCACACATCTACCTATTTATCAATAAACAAGCTGTCAGCTGTGACACGCACGAGTTTTTCAGCAAAACCCCTCTTTCATTTAGTGAACTATTTATACCACGCAACTCATACCACTCCAAAGTTTCAGAGTGTGCACGAAATTACTGACAATGTAGGTTAAGTTAACAGATGTGGCAGATTTATTTACCTTAAGCATGTAATGCATCTAAAGTGCCACGCCAAAGCTGAGATTTTGTACAAAGCGTAGGTGTTTCTTTCAAACACTTAAGGGAGACCGTATTTTTTAGAGACTTATGCATGAGCTGAGGGATATAGGGAGGGTGTGTCCTGAAAAATTCGTCAGGAACAAAGAGACACATGTCCTTACTGACCTCGATATACGACAGGCAAATTGCCAGGCAGCGAAGAGATATTGATTAGTTACAGATTTCAGCTCAGTAATATGTTTTAAAAATAACCATAGGGAATTATAGTTTTAAGACTAAACAATTATGTCTGTTGAGAAAATTAAGGTTGGGTTGTTAGGCTTTTGTTTTGACTAAGGCAACTATCATAAATACATGATTAGTGACGTTTATATTCAGCGACTCTGTATTTAATTCTGAAGAATTATTACAAAGAAGCAATGAACAAAATTATTTGTTTAAATACTTGTTA